>CP139503.1:372464788-372483107 GCA_021014915.2 Artemisia tridentata subsp. tridentata
ACCCTAGTGATAGTTAAGATCACTTATATTGTATCTAACAATATTGAAGCGTTTTGAGTTATACATTGTTCATACAAAACTGTCCACTGTTAGATTAACAAATCTTCTAAGTATCAATTGGTAGATTCCGCATACTAGTTGGTATAAACTCAAAGTATACTCAACACAATTCTAAGTGTGTTTAGATCCACACAAATAAAATTGTTTAAGATGGTTTGGTAAGAGGCTTGCCTCAAAAACGTTTTGAAAATGACCAAACTTGTGTTGCCTGTCTTAAAGGTAAACAACACAAAGCTTCTTGTAAGCCCAAGACCCAGAACTCTATTACTCAACCATTATTTATGTTGCATATGGACTTGTTTGGTCTTACATTTGTGAGTAGTATACAACATAAGAAATATTGTCTTGTAGTAACTGATGATTTTAGTAGATTCACATGGGTTTTCTTTCTAGGATCTAAGGATGAGACAACTAGCATTCTTAAGACTTTTATAACTGAAATAGAAAACTTAGTTGATAAGAATAGGGGTGCTCATCGGGTGAAAACCGGACCGGACCGAGAAAAACCGGACCGGACCGAGACCGAATCCGGCAAAAAACCTAGACCGAGACTGGACCGAATGTGGTCGGTCTGGTCTCGGTCCGGTCTCGGTCCAAATAGGCTAAATGTCCGGTATTTAAGCCGGACCGGACCGAGACCGAAATTATGAAAAACCCTAGACCGAGACCGAACCGAATGTGGTCGGTCCGGTCTCGGTCCGGTCCGGTCCGGTCGGTTTTGTCGGTCGGTCCGGTCCATCCGGTCCGTTTTCTCACCCCTAGATAAGAAAGTGAAACACATCAGGTGTGACAATGGAACAAAATTTAAGAATAGAGTTATGGATGACTTTTGTAGAGAAAAAGGTATTAAGAGAGAGTTTAGTGTAGCTAGAACTCCTCAGCAGAATAAGGTTGCTGAAAGGAAGAATAGGGCACTAATAGAGGCTGCTAGGACCATGTTAGCTGATTCCAAGCTGCCCATCACTTTTTGGGCTGAAGCAGTTAACACTGCTTGTTATGTGCAAAACAGGTTTTAGTTGTCAAACCTCACAACAAGACACCATATGAACTGTTTAGAGGTAGAATACCTGCCTTAGGTTTTCTATGACCATTTGGATGTCATGTCACTATTATCAATACCTTAGATTATTTAGGAAAATTTGATGGAAAATCAGATGAGGGTTTCTTGGTTGGGTACTCATTGAATAGCAAAGCCTTTAGGGTATACAACATAAGAACCAGGAAAGTAGAGGAAAACCTGCATGTTAAGTTTCTAGAGAATAAGTCTAATGTTGCAGGTGAAGGTCCAAAATGGCTATTTGATCATGATACTCTAACACAATCTATGAAATATGTACCAGTTGTTGCTGGAACATTTTCTAATGATTTTGCATGTTTAGAAGAAGTGTTGAAACAGGTGAACCAAGCTTGGAAAAGGTGAATGATCAAGATCACATACTGATGCTAACTTGGAATAGTGTTGATTCATCTCCAAAGGATCAGATCACGAGCTCCCCAAGCTCTGAACCTTCTAATGATGCAAACAAGAAGGGTTATGAAGTTGGAAACAATGAAGGTGGTGTTGAATAACAAGAGAATCTTGAAGGCAGTACAAATGGGATTTGTACTGCTGAGCCAAATGTTAGTACTGCTTGGCAAAATGTTAACACTGCTAGCCCACCGGTTACTACTGCTGATGATTTCTCAGAAGATGATGTGGATATCAATAACATGCCGCTCACTTATCAAGTTCCTACAACTCCACACACAAGAATTCACAAAGATCACTCCCTGGATAATGTGATTGGAGACATACAGTTTGGTGTTAAAATTAGAAGGCAGACCATGAATTCAGATCAACAAGGCTTTCTCAGTGCAGTTTATGAAGAGAAGAAGCATCAAGATGCCAATACATGTCTGTTTTTATGTTTTCTCTCACAAGAAGAAACCAAGAACATACTTAAAGCCTTACAGGATTCAAGTTGGGTGAAAGGTCTGCAAGAGGAGCTTCAACAGTTCAAGATTCAAAAGGTTTGGGTGCTGGTTGATTTGCCTAAGGGTATGAGGGTAATTTGTACTAAGTGGATATTCAGAAATAAGAAAGTTGAAAGGGGTTAGATGTTCATATATCAGTTTTTGTTAAGCTTCAAGGTTTTGTAACCCTAGTGATAGTTAAGATCACTCATATTGTATCTAACAATATTGAAGCGTTTTGAGTTATACATTGTTCATACAAAACTGTCCACTGTTAGATTAACAAATCTTCTAAGTATCAATTGGTAGATTCCGCATACTAGTTGGTATAAACTCAAAGTATACTCAACACAATTCTAAGTGTGTTTAGATCCACACAAATAAAATTGTTTAAGATGGTTTGGTAAGAGGCTTGCCTCAAAAACGTTTTGAAAATGACCAAACTTGTGTTGCCTGTCTTAAAGGTAAACAACACAAAGCTTCTTGTAAGCCCAAGACCCAGAACTCTATTACTCAACCATTATTTATGTTGCATATGGACTTGTTTGGTCTTACATTTGTGAGTAGTATACAACATAAGAAATATTGTCTTGTAGTAACTGATGATTTTAGTAGATTCACATGGGTTTTCTTTCTAGGATCTAAGGATGAGACAACTAGCATTCTTAAGACTTTTATAACTGAAATAGAAAACTTAGTTGATAAGAATAGGGGTGCTCATCGGGTGAAAACCGGACCGGACCGAGAAAAACCGGACCGGACCGAGACCGAATCCGGAAAAAAACCTAGACCGAGACTGGACCGAATGTGATCGGTCCGGTTCGGCTCGGTCCGGTCTCGGTCCAAATAGGCTAAATGTCCGGTTTTTAAGCCGGACCGGACCGAGACCGAAATTATGAAAAACCCTAGACCGAGACCGGACCGAATGTGGTCGGTCCGGTCTCGGTCCGGTCCGGTCCGGTCGGTTTTGTCGGTCGGTCCGGTCCATCCGGTCCGTTTTCTCACCCCTAGATAAGAAAGTGAAACTCATCAGGTGTGACAATGGAACAGAATTTAAGAATAGAGTTATGGATGACTTTTGTAGAGAAAAAGGTATTAAGAGAGAGTTTAGTGTAGCTAGAACTCCTCAGCAGAATGGGGTTGCTGAAAGGAGGAATAGGGCACTAATAGAGGCTGCTAGGACCATGTTAGCTGATTCCAAGCTGCCCATCACTTTTTGGGCTGAAGCAGTTAACACTGCTTGTTATGTGCAAAACAGGTTTTAGTTGTCAAACCTCACAACAAGACACCATATGAACTGTTTAGAGGTAGAATACCTGCCTTAGGTTTTCTATGACCATTTGGATGTCATGTCACTATTATCAATACCTTAGATTATTTAGGAAAATTTGATGGAAAATCAGATGAGGGTTTCTTGGTTGGGTACTCATTGAATAGCAAAGCCATTAGGGTATACAACATAAGAACCAGGAAAGTAGAGGAAAACCTGCATGTTAAGTTTCTAGAGAATAAGTCTAATGTTGCAGGTGAAGGTCTAAAATGGCTATTTGATCATGATACTCTAACACAATCTATGAAATATGTACCAGTTGTTGCTGGAACATTTTCTAATGATTTTGCATGTTTAGAAGAAGTGTTGAAACAGGTGAACCAAGCTTGGAAAAGGTGAATGATCAAGATCACATACTGATGCTAACTTGGAATAGTGTTGATTCATCTCCAAAGGATCAGATCACGAGCTCCCCAAGCTCTGAACCTTCTAATGATGCAAACAAGAAGGGTTATGAAGTTGGAAACAATGAAGGTGGTGTTGAATAACAAGAGAATCTTGAAGGCAGTACAAATGGGATTTGTACTGCTGAGCCAAATGTTAGTACTGCTTGGCAAAATGTTAACACTGCTAGCCCACCGGTTACTACTGCTGATGATTTCTCAGAAGATGATGTGGATATCAATAACATGCCGCTCACTTATCAAGTTCCTACAACTCCACACACAAGAATTCACAAAGATCACTCCCTGGATAATGTGATTGGAGACATACAGTCTGGTGTTAAAATTAGAAGGCAGACCATGAATTCAGATCAACAAGGCTTTCTCAGTGCAGTTTATGAAGAGAAGAAGCATCAAGATGCCAATACATGTCTGTTTTTATGTTTTCTCTCACAAGAAGAAACCAAGAACATACTTAAAGCCTTACAGGATTCAAGTTGGGTGAAAGGTCTGCAAGAGGAGCTTCAACAGTTCAAGATTCAAAAGGTTTGGGTGCTGGTTGATTTGCCTAAGGGTATGAGGGTAATTTGTACTAAGTGGATATTCAGAAATAAGAAAGTTGAAAGGGGTTAGATGTTCATATATCAGTTTTTGTTAAGCTTCAAGGTTTTGTAACCCTAGTGATAGTTAAGATCACTCATATTGTATCTAACAATATTGAAGCGTTTTGAGTTATACATTGTTCATACAAAACTGTCCACTGTTAGATTAACAAATCTTCTAAGTATCAATTGGTAGATTCCGCATACTAGTTGGTATAAACTCAAAGTATACTCAACACAATTCTAAGTGTGTTTAGATCCACACAAATAAAACTGTTTAAGATGGTTTGGTAAGAGGCTTGCCTCAAAAACGTTTTGAAAATGACCAAACTTGTGTTGCCTTTTTTAAAGGTAAACAACACAAAGCTTCTTGTAAGCCCAAGACCCAGAACTCTATTACTCAACCATTATTTATGTTGCATATAGACTTGTTTGGTCTTACATTTGTGAGTAGTATACAACATAAGAAATATTGTCTTGTAGTAACTGATGATTTTAGTAGATTCACATGGGTTTTCTTTCTAGGATCTAAGGATGAGACAACTAGCATTCTTAAGACTTTTATAACTGAAATAGAAAACTTAGTTGATAAGAATAGGGGTGCTCATCGGGTGAAAACCGGACCGGACCGAGAAAAACCGGACCGGACCGAGACCGAATCCGGCAAAAAACCTAGACCGAGACTGGACCGAATGTGGTCGGTCCTGTCTCGGTCCGGTTCGGTCCGGTCCGGTCTCGGTTCGGTCTCGGTCCAAATAGGCTAAACGTCCGGTTTTTAAGCCGGACCGGACCGGACCGAGACCGAAATTATGAAAAACCCTAGACCGAGACCGGACCGAATATGGTCGGTCCGGTCTCGGTCCGGTCCGGTCGGGTCGATTTTGTCGGTCGGTCCGGTCCATCCGGTCCGTTTGCTCACCCCTAGATAAGAAAGTGAAACTCATCAGGTGTGACAATGGAACAGAATTTAAGAATAGAGTTATGGATGACTTTTGTAGAGAAAAAGGTATTAAGAGAGAGTTTAGTGTAGCTAGAACTCCTCAGCAGAATGGGGTTGCTGAAAGGAGGAATAGGGCACTAATAGAGGCTGCTAGGACCATGTTAGCTGCTTCCAAGCTGCCCATCACTTTTTGGGCTGAAGCAGTTAACACTGCTTGTTATGTGCAAAACAGGGTTTTAGTTGTCAAACCTCACAACAAGACACCATATGAACTGTTTAGAGGTAGAATACCTGCCTTAGGTTTTCTATGACCATTTGGATGTCATGTCACTATTCTCAATACCTTAGATTATTTTGGAAAATTTGATGGAAAATCAGATGAGGGTTTCTTGGTTGGGTACTCATTGAACAGCAAAGCCTTTAGGGTATACAACATAAGAACCAGGAAAGTAGAGGAAAACCTGCATGTTCAGTTTCTAGAGAATAAGTCTAATGTTGCAGGTGAAGGTCCAAAATGGCTATTTGATCTTGATACTCTAACACAATCTATGAACTATGTACCAGTTGTTGCTGGAACATTTTCTAATGATTTTGCATGTTCAGAAGAAGTGTTGAAACAGGTGAACCAAGCTTGGAAAAGGTGAATGATCAAGATCACATACTGATGCTAACTTGGAATAGTGTTGATTCATCTCCAAAGGATCAGATCACGAGCTCCCCAAGCTCTGAACCTTCTAATGATGCAAACAAGAAGGGTTATGAAGATGGAAATAATGAAGGTGGTGTTGAAGAACAAGAGAATCTTGAAGGCAGTACAAATGGGATTTGTACTGCTGAGCCAAATGTTAGTACTGCTTGGCAAAATGTTAACACTGCTAGCCCACCGGTTACTAATGCTGATGATTTCTCAGAAGATGATGTGGATATCAATAACATGCCGCTCACTTATCAAGTTCCTACAACTCCACACACAAGAATTCACAAAAATCACTCCCTGGATAATGTGATTGAAGACATACAGTCTGGTGTTAAAATTAGAAGGCAGACCATGAATTCAGATCAACAAGGCTTTCTCAGTGCAGTTTATGAAGAGAAGAAGCATGAAGATGCCAATACATGTCTGTTTTTATGTTTTCTCTCACAAGAAGAAACCAAGAACATACTTAAAGCCTTACAGGATTCAAGTTGGGTGAAAGGTCTGCAAGAGGAGCTTCAACAGTTCAAGATTCAAAAGGTTTGGGTGCTGGTTGATTTGCCTAAGGGTATGAGGGTAATTTGTACTAAGTGGATATTCAGAAATAAGAAAGTTGAAAGGGGGATAGTGATTAGAAATAAAGCAATACTTGTAGCCCTAGGGTACACACAAGAGGAAGGAATTGATTATAAAGAGGCTTTTGCACCTGTAGCTAGGATTGAATCCATAAGATTATTCTTAGCTTATGCTTCTTTCATAGGGTTTATGGTTTACCAGATGGATATCAAAAGTACCTTTCTCTATGTTACTATTGAAGAAGAGGTTTATGTCTCTCAACCTCCAGGCTTTAAAGATCCTGAACATCTAGACAAGGTGTAAAAGGTGGTAAAAGCTCTTTATGGCTTGCATCAAGCTCCTAGAGCCTGGTATGGAACTTTGGCTATTTACTAGAGAATGGGTTTCATAGAGGCAAGATTGATCAGACTTTATTTATCAAGAAGAATAAGGGAGATATCTTGCTGGTACAGGTCTATGTGAATGACATCATTTTTGGATCCACAAAGAAGGAGATGTGCATTGAATTTGAGAAACTTATGCATGACAAGGTTCAAATGAGTTCTATGGGTGAACTCACCTTCTTTTTGGGGCTGCAAGTGAAGCAATCAGCTGAAGGCATATTTATCAGTCAAGATAAATATGTAACTGAGATATTAAGGAAGTTCTAGTTTACTGATGCAAAAGCGGCAAGTACACCTGTTGATCCAAAGAAACCTTTTCTCAAAGATGCAGATGGTGAAAGTGTTAATGTACACACCTATAGGTCCATGATTGGGTCCTTGATGTATCTCACTTCATCAAGACCAGATATTATGTTTGCTATGTGTGCATGTGCAAGGTTTCAAGTAAATCCCAAGGCTTCATATTTAGTTGCTGTGAAGAGGATCTTTAGGTACCTCAAGGGTCAACCTAAGTTGGGTCTATGGTATCCTAGGGAATCTCCTTTTGATCTGGTGGTATACTCAGACAGTGACTATGTTGGTGCTAGTCTGGATAGGAAATCAACAACAGGTGGTTGTCAGTTCCTAGGTTGCAGACTGATATCATGGCAATGAAAGAAGCAGACTATTGTGGCCACTTCTACAACTGGAGCTGAGTATGTGGCTGCTGCTGGTTGTTGTGGTCAAGTTCTATGGATTCCGAATCAGATGCTTGACTATGGGTACAATTTTATGAATACCATGATTTACATTGACAATACCAGTACAATTTGTAATATTAAAAATCCAGTTTAACACTCTAAAATAAAACACATAGAGATTAGGCATCATTTTATGAGAGACTGCAATGAGAAAAAGCTAGTTCAGGTTTTAAAATTCATACTGATAACAATTTTGCAGATCTTCTCACTAAAGCTTTTGATGTTGGTAGGTTTCAATAGTTGGTAGCAAGTATTGGAATGCTTAATCCTTAATGTTTTTAATCTTTGTGTTTTTGTACATGAAAATGGATTTGTACTGCTAGTTGTGTCAATTAGTACTGCTTTGTATAATTTGTACTGCTAGTGCAAATTAGGACTGTTATGTTTGAACTGTTAGTCATATTTTATACTGCTATGAAGCAAATGCTATGCATTTTGTTTTCTTGGTTTTGGACTAACATTTTCAGGTTATGGAGTTTGCAATTGTGAAGTTTAGAATAACTTCATGGATCGTTTAGAGCACAAGGTATGAACAATAGCAATGTGTGAGGAGCAAGTGAATTGATTGATGATGGACATAATTTGGGGATCCCTTGACAAAGGTGTTAAACCTGAGTTGGGAGATTCTTTTAAATTTCTTTCTTGAAATCTAATTACGATATTTTTGCATATGAATTGATGACATAGTTAGTCAGATAGTAACTGATCTAACTCACTCTTTACCATTTTATACTTTTCTAAGTATAATGTGTTAGTCCAAGGACATCTGGCAAAGAGAAAAACAAACAAAAGTGAATCTAACACATCTGTGTTAGAGGCAACACCTGCCACGAGCTGGAAACCCTATCAAGAATGCTCTTTAAATGAGTTTATCTGATCACAGGCAGTTATTCATAACTGAAATTATTGGTTCTCATACAACCAGAGGTTGCATTAAACCAAACTTTGATTAAGTGTCTTCCTTTACACTTAATCCCTTCAAAATGTTGGTATGCAGTATTGTTTTAATCAATAATTGAGTTTATACTGCTGAAGATTTCAAAACCAAAACCTTTATTGATCAGTGATCACCCCAAAACTTAAATTAAAACCACATACTCCTCGTGGATACGATACCCGCTTGCCCTATCTAGTATAAAGTAATTAGGTTTATTTTTTATCGGTAAAACGACAACGGTCAAAATTTGGCGTTGCTGCTGGGTAGTGAGTGCGCTTTTGGTTTAGTTTTTGTTAATAGTTTTAAAAATCAAAAAAATACAAAAAGATTTTCTTTTTTCTCTTGTTTTTTTGCTTGTTTGTTTTGTTAGTTGTGAGTGTGCGGGTTAGTGTATGCACACATGTAGATCGGGACGTACATCACCGTTAGCTTACGATCCTGAGGTAGAGAGAAGTGCAAGGTTGGGGAGGAAAGCAGTTAGACAGTTTTCTACTAACCTTGATTTTGCAGGTTTAGAAGAGCTTTTCACGGAAATGCCAGGTGACGACGATGCCGCCGATGCAGAATCCCCACCACGGGGTGTGGATTCCTACTACAGACCAGGGAACTTCGAGGATCCCTTGCCGATTGTCTATCCGGCTGCGGCTAATAGGGCTGTGAGCAACTTCAAGATCCAACCGAACCTCATAGCGATCTTACCCGTGTATAGAGGTCATGAGGATCCATACGCACATCTGCGGGAGTTCTTCTCCATTGCAGATACATATCAAGTTAGTAACACCACTAAGGATGGGGTAAGACTTCACCTTTTTCCCTTTTCTCTTAAAGATCAAGCTAAGGCCTGGTTCACATCTCTCGAACCAGGTAGTATTAAATCATGGTCTGAAATGCAATCCGCGTTTCTTGATGAATTTTACTCTATAAGTAAAACTGCTGCCATTAGGAATAAGATTAAATCCTTTCGCCAAATCCCAGGCGAGTAGTTTCACGAAGATTTTAATAGGCTAAAAGAGTTGTTAAGAACTTGCCCTCACCACAATGTTCCAAAATGGGAGCTTGTCAAAATCTTCTATGATGGGTTGGATTATCACAACCAACAATTTGTGATGGCTGATGAAGCGAAAAGTGTACCGCTTTTAGGGGGTCATTTAAGCCCTAAATCGTATTTATTTGATCAAATATTGCCCTAAATCGTTCCTTTTGTCATTTTAGGTACTTTGGAGAAGAAATCTGGAAAAGGAAGCATTTTGGACGTTTTTGGAGCATAAAAGTGAAGAAAACGACAAAGTCTCAAAATCGGCTGGAAAAGTACCTTTGACGGCATCAGGGATTGCCCTTGACGGCGTCATGGCTTGGCAAAAAAGGTGGACATGAAAAATACACATGATAAGCCAGAGAATTTTACAATGAATTTCTGACGGCGTCACCCTTTGAAGTGATCAAGGCCATCACGGTTTAACTTAAAGAGGGACGGCGTCAAGCCCATTTCTGACGGCGTCAAGCCTTGATAAGCCAGAGCGGATTTTGGAGGTCTAAAGAGGGACGGCGTCAAGAAGGCCATCCGGGAACCCTAGACACGGCGAGGTGACGGCGTCAAGATCTACAACGTGACGCCGTCAGCCCTTAAACTCTATATATAGTTTTGCAATTTTTTGTCATTAGTGTGCAACTTTGTGAGGAGAAACCCTAAAGACGAATTTCTGCCATTTTTAAGGGTTTTCATACCCTTGGATCTCCCATGTTTAATTGAAGATAAGTAATTGTTTAATCAATCAATATGTCTATGTGTTGTTTGATTATATCTCGTTCTTGTCTTTTGATTAACATGCTAGGCTAGATTTATCTTGTGTTTGCTTAGATCTAATGAAACCTAGCTATTGATTATTGGTTATTAGTGTGTTATTAATTGTATTGGATGATTGTTCATCGATGTTAGGCTTAAGAAAACTGGCCAACTTCCTATTCGGTAACTTGCTTGAACGTCTTAAGAAACATGAACCAATGCGTACTAAGGTTTTTATGGTTGTATTTAATGCATGAGCGAATTCTAATGATCCCATGTTAGGAGCTTCCTAGCCGGCTCGACATAGGAGTGAAGTAGGAGCTTGTAGAGTTGGGGAAGTACGTACGCCACCCCACGATTGGTATTAAGGAATACACCCGTCATCCACGCAATTAATACACACTAATCAACCGGTAAAAGATAGTTAGGGAGTAAGGAAATCTAAGTAAACACATTTCTCTCCACATAAGTTTCACAACCTTTTCATTTTCAGTTATTTTATTTTATTTGCATTTGTAGTTATTTGGGTTAGTTGACTAGCAACTAATTCCGCCCACTCCTTCAAACCCGAGATTTTACTTGCTTTCATAAAAAATTATAAAAATACAAAAAGAATCTTCTCTCACCCTTAGACCTAATTAGAGTAGTTTTTCAATCCTAACGACACTATTCCCTGTGGAGAACGATCAATCCCCCATACTTACCACTACACTATACTACATCGGTCAGGTACACTGCCTGGTGGGGTTGTAAGCCTCTTGAGATCCCTCGAGAGGTAAAACCTGTTGTAAGGTTGCAAAACCACGCATCAAGTTTTTGGCGCCGCTGCCGGGGAATAGTTATTGTTTAGGTTGAATTTTTATTTTTATAGGTCTACTCACTAGATTCCTTTCTAGTGAGATTTTTATTTTATTTTTCTAGGTTTTTCTTTAGTCTATCTCTTTTCTTCGTTTCTTTGTTCGTAACCATTACCATTCGACATCATGGAAGATGGTAATATCCTTGATCCCAACAACCCACCACCACAACCTCCTAGAGCCCGTACCTTAGGAGACTACTCCCGTCCTAGCCACCATGGCTATCGAAACACCATTGAGCTCACTCAAGGAGCCAATGTCACTCCCTTGCGATCCGACACCATCCGGTTGGTGCAAAGCGGATGCGCATTCCATGGACTTCGTTCCGAAGATCCTAACCAACATCTCAAGGACTTTCTCAAAATCGTTGATTCTATAGACCTTGATGTTGCCACTCGAGAGACGACCCGACTACGTCTCTTTCAATTCTCTCTGCGGGACCAAGCTAGTCAATGGCTAGAACGTCTACCCGCAGGATCCATCACCTCTTGGGATGATCTCACCACTCGTTTCCTTGCTCAGTTTTTCCCACCAGGAAGAACTACCAAGCTAAGGAATGATATCTTGATGTTCCAACAACGTCAAGGCGAAACCCTCTACGAGGCATGGACTCGATTCAAGGACTTACTCCAAAAAGTCCCTCACCATGGCATAGAACTTTGGCTCCAAGTCCAAATCTTCTATGACCATATCAATCTCTCCACGAGGCAAACCATTGACCAATCGGCCGGTGGTAAGCTACGTGATCTAAGTGCGGAAGAATCATGGGCTCTCCTAGAAGATCTTGCTCTTTATGACAACGAAAGTTGGAGTGATCCCCGTGATTTGAATAAAACGGTCAAGGCAATATCTTTGCCTTTGAACAATTCAAGCACTTCCGACCGTAGGATCATAGAACTTGAAGACGAAGTCAAGTTTCTTATGAAATCCTACGAGGCTCCTAAACCTTCAAGCCAAGTGAACAAAATCACTTCTTCATGTGAATTATGTAGTGGTCCCCCGACACTCGTGATTGCATGGAACTCCCCGAACAAGCTTTTGCGGACTACGCATCTTCGCGTACCGACGGAGCGGGAGACAAGTGGTACACTTTCAAACCCGAGCCAAACCCTTACGGTGATTCATACAACCTCTCATGGAAAAATCACCCAAACCTTAGGTGGAAACAAAACCAAAACGCACAACAAACCAATCCTTCCAACCCACCTAATCGTTTCCAATCAAGCGGTTCCAACTCGAACCGTACTTTCAATAACAATCCTTCCAACAATTATGGTAGTACCAATAACTTTGAAGGATTGATGTCTCAATTTATGGCATCTCAAGAAGCTCGGATAGCTAAGTTTGAATCCGAATTCAATCAACAACAAACGGAGATGACCAATAAAATTGACAACTTATTGAAAGCCCTCAATAACCAAGTGCTATCACCTCCACATAAGGACGCTAGGAACACAAATAGCGGACCCCAAGTAAAAGACCCCTCTTCATCCAAACATGTCCGCTTCGTCAACATTGTCACTATCAAACCGATTGATAGGAATGAAGATAATAGTGAACCTATGGATGAGGTTAAGAAAGTCGAGGTTGATAAGGAAGTTAGGAAAAGTGAGATTGAAGAAGTAGATGATGATGAGGACTACTTCAATAGGCTACCCACTAAGGAAGAACGCGCATATCATACAGACTTATTCGATGACCTCGAAACACCATACTTCCTAGGTAGACCAATTATAAAAATAGGCGACCCTTCTAATCTCAACATACCATGCAACATTGGACATTTGCATGTGTGGAAAGCTTACATCGACCTTAGATCGCCCATAAACATCATGACTAGAGCCCACTACAACTTGATAATGAAAAATCAACTTGGGTATAGGATGTTCCCTGATAAGGGTTGGATGAGTAACTTCACGGGAAGAGTCAAGGGAATACCGGTTTATGTAGGAAACTTCACATATGTCACCGACTTTGTAATTGTAGAAGATATCCGCCCAATAGTCGATGCATCCTTAACTCAAGTAGTTTTTGGAAAACCATTTGTCGAGGTCTCTAGAATGACTTATGAACCTTCCTTAGGGATAGTTAGATTTAAGGATGAGACCGATGAGGTAAACTACCAAATGCCATATAAGATAGAGCAATTCCAACACTTGTCAAATGTTGAGAAGGAGCTTAAGCAAGCGGTCTACTATAGGAATGATGAGGATAGAAATCAAGGAGTAGGCTATGTTATGGAAAGGATATCCGGTTTCTGCAAGGATTGTTTGAAATTAGGACCGGAATATAAAACCGGAAAGGAGAATGGCCTAGGAACCGTGACCAATGATGGAGTCACGTAATTTACGGTGACTTTGAGTCTAGCTACAAGACTCGTTAATAAAGAAAAGCGCTTCTTGGGAGGCAACCCAAGCTTTATTTGCTTTGTGTGTTTATTTGTTTGTTTGTTTGATTTTATTTCAGTATGTATGTGTAATTTTTATTTTTAGGGATAATTACTAAAATAGCCCGATTGCCCAACTGCTAAGAGTATCCGGCCCGCTCACAGAAAATTCCCCCCTTAGCCCAGGGCAACTGATCCGACGGACCACAGGACGCCACGTCACCGACCAGAGTACCTCAACAACTGTTGCTACGATGTATAAGGGATGTATTGTATTTTGGGCAACTTTTGAATTTTGGGCAACAAATACATGAACAAAAGGATATTTTGGTCATTTTACGTGCATTAAAATTAGGCAGTTTTTTTTTTTTTAAATATATTAGCCTGTAATTCGATAATTCGATTACAATTCATTACAGAAAACACATCAATACACAAACAGCTTCTTTTCCATAGACAAAGCATCACACAAGTAACAAATCATAATTCCTTAACACCCTGTAATTCGATATGCCGATTCGGTTGTACCATTGTAAAATCGTTGTTCGATCTACAGTGAAGTTGCTTACAGAAATCAAAGATATTTTGTCGAAGGATAAAAAGCGGGAAAGGTTGTTTAGAAACACAGTCTTTGGTCCGTGGTTGGATATTCGGTTTTGCGATAATGACTGCCCTTTGATGCATTTTGTTTTACAACATCAGGTAAAAGTTTCTAACATATCGTCCGATTCCCCACCATTGCAGTTCAAAATTGGGGATGATTTGTTAGAGTTCGGGCGTAAGGAATTTTGTTTAATAACAGGGTTTCGATTTGGGAAAGTTTGTAAAAAAAAGAAAACAAATGCATTTCGTGACCGCGTATTTCCAGAAAAAAAGACAGATGGTATAAAATCTGTATATGGCAGTGATTGTTTGAAACTAGTTAAAGATCCAAATAGGTTCTTAGCTCTTTCGGATGAGGATGCTATTAGGTTGTGTCTTTTGATAGTTGCTATGTTGGTGTTTATGGGTATTGAAGAAAGGAATTGTATCCCTAATCATATACTGTCTTTGGTGGAGGACTTTGATGCTTGGAACGTTTTTCCCTGGGGTGAATACATGTGGCATAAATTTTATCAAAGGACTGTGAATGTTGTTGAGAGACACAGACCAGTTCATTTGGAGAAGTTGGAAAAAAACCCATATTACAATGCGACATACAATCTATACGGTTTTGCTTGGGCTTTCAAGGTATGCCATACTTTCTACTCTGTACTAAAGTTCAATACTATTGTTATATATATGTATCCGGTGTACAAAATGTTTGTATCTGTTTTCTATCCATTACTAGGTTTTTTGTATTAGATATATATTGAATATATAGTTTTGAACACGGTAATAACCTGCAGTTTGAACAATTTTCTTTTCCACATTATATACATTTTAAACAACCACATATTTCAGATATGGATTTTGGAGACATTTCCTAAAAGCGGCAACTGGTGGGCGAAAGACACGAACGTCATTCCACGAGGTCTTGCTTGGTCTAAATGTCAAAAGTTGCGAAGATCAGACCGTAAAACACTATTTGGACCGGTAAGCACCGCACTATCTTTGAAGGCTAATTTGTTGGACCCTTATTTAAATTTGTTCACATACAAAGTTATTTGCTATTTGTTTTTTTAGGAGTCAGTTCCTATTAAGGCACTTTATGCCACCAAACGCGAATTGAGACAACCGTGGTGTATTGCCAGCATCCCCTTTATAAAGGGTTTGTCTGATTCAGACCTGTCAAGTGCAGAGGAAGACCAACAACCGGATAGCGCAGACGATGATCACCAACCTGCTAGCGCAGAGGATGACCGCCAACCTGATAGCGCAGACGATGACAACCAACTTCGTAGATCAGAGGATCACCAACAAGCTGGTAGCGCAGACGATCAACATGAAGCACCAAGTTTAGAAACTTTAGATAAAAATAATGTTGAAAACGCAAAAGGTGTCCAATCAGGCGAAGGCCAAGATGAAAAGAATTTTGGAACAAATCCTATTTTCGGCAAGATATTTGATTTGCAAATTGATATTTCGTTGATGGCGAAGCACGTAGCGTCTGTCCCTAAACAAGACATTCGCGAGCTGCTTCAGAAGGTGAAAACAAAATTTTCAGAGTTAGAGACAGTTATTAACGAAAGCACCGATGATCCAGATTTTCCAGTCAAGTCTGATGTCAACCCTGATATTTACATGGTTTGTATTCACCTTATATGTTTTATTCTCCTAACATTATACGAAGATCAATTCCTCGTTAAGTATTACACTTATCTCATTTTGTCAACTACAGACCCCGTCATCACGTTGTGAAGATGATGTTGATAATGGTGTTACGCGCCGAGATGTTGATGATGATCATGCTGATGATGATGTCGATCATGCGCATCCAATGGAAGTTGACAATCATGTTTGTTTAAAGCTTTACTTTTACTTTGTGTTTTTTTGGCATACGTTTATAAGTATCTCATTTCCCCGTTAATGTTTACCCTTTAATCGTACATTTAATTCATTAAATGTTGTATTATTTTGTCAACTACAGGGCACGCCATTAGCTTCTGAGGCTGATACTGGTGTTACGACCAGTGTTGCAGCCCATCACATGGAAATTGACATGGATGTTGGGCAGCAAGGCTACAACGAATCTCAGGTGGGTCGGATGGACGTTCTTGTAAAAGCATGTGAATTAGGGGTTACTCCTGACTTCCCTACTCTTGATCATCATCAACCTGCGAATCAAGTTGTGGCATCCCATGAGAAGGACATTAATCAAACAACATCCTTCGTCTACGGTGATGTATGTTATCTTGAAAAAAATACTTTTGCAAAATACAACCTTCCTTGTTTGCCTATTTATTTATACATCTTTATTGTACCAGTATCATCCGGTGGTGTATGATGATGTCATGAGTTATATAAACGACGGAGCGGATGTCACTAGTGTTTCGATAGAAGAAGTACCGTTTGACAATGAAAATGGTAAGGGTGTTGAGAATTCAAATGCTATTTGCGTGCATAAAGAACAAACAACCCCATTGCAGACATATGTTGAGGTACTTGGTTTAGTTTAAATTTAAAAAGGTTAATAATTGTTCCTTTCTATGTTTTGTGGTCGGTGTTAATTACAACCTATGCTATGCAGGAAGAGCAAACAACACCATTTCAACAAACACTCACCAACTATGGGTTTGCAAATCTGGTCGGTCCCAATGACAAACCTTGCTTGGACTCTGTTTTTTCTGAACGTAAAAAGAAGAAAATCCAAAAGAAAAAAAATGCGCATAAAGTTGCTCTAGTGGCTAAAGCCTTTAAATCAAAGCACGATAAGTTTTTTGAATCTCTGAATTCAGAGAACGTCCAATCCGCACTACTGACAAGAGCAGCTACTTGCAGAAAGAAGTTGATTGAGCCTATAGTCATTTTAGATGTAAAGCACCGTAAAACATTGATACTGAAATCACTATCTGGTTGGCCTATGCTAATATATGGTATGTGTCTTTTCAGGACGTATCTGGAAACCCAAGAACTCGGTCAATTACTGAGTTCTATTCGGCCAACCCAGATCCTTTTGTAGAGGTAGTCTGATTTGTTATTCTTAAATTAACAATATTATGATTCGTTTATTGTTAATCATTTATTTGTTTATTTTAGGATCTGACTCGACATTCCAAATTGAAAAAGGACAAGGTGTCTGTGCCCGATTCGCTTCGTGTTTATTTAAAGCAAAATAAACCAAAAAGCTATAAGTTTCCATGGGGCGGTCGTAACATTGTTTCTGATATGAAATTTTGGCTAGCGTTGGCATGTCTTGAAGATTGTAAAGGCGGTTGGCTGTATGACTATGTAAGGAACCATCATCACTATCTGGTCAAATACATTTGTATATACTTTTGATTGAGTAACCACTATAAGTTTTATAATTTTTGTTTTGTGTACACAGCACTTGGATATATGGTTTGACCTTATGTGGTCACTTAGACCAAGCAATGCTGATTGGACCTTGGCAGGTTCTCTGTTCGCCCGACATATCTTGGCTGGTCAGATGTACAGTCATTATTCAGATGGAACAAGCTACCCTGTGGCTTGGCGAGATGTTGAAAAGGTTAGTTTGCCACAATCCTTTTTAAATATAATTTTAAGTGTATGCATATTAATATGTACATTCCTTTGTCTATATTAGGTTTATTTCCCCGTGAATGAACCTGATAAACACTGATGTCTCGCTGAGCTTCACCTTCGTACTGGTGTTGTTTCATTTTATGACACTCTTGGGTTGGTACATGGCAATGGTGCACGGTGGTGGAGAACTTTGAAAAGAATGTTGCCAAAACAACTTACCATGTATCTGGTTGAGCAGGGTATATTGGCGAGCAAGGGCATATCAGCCGAGGAATATAAAATAACATACCAGTGTCCTGCAGTCCCGAAACAAGCAGACGTATATGGCGATTGCGGTGTATGGGTATGTATTATTTTATACCGATTGTGCCACAACCAACCACTGGAAGTAGATGACCCGCTTCAAACAGCTGTAGCATACCGTGAGCGGATGCTTCAATACTTGTGGAAGCACAAGGAGTTAATAAACAATGTTTAATGGTATTTGAAAGGTAGTAGAGTTGATTTAAAAATCTGTAACCCAAAATACAATTTACTATTATCTAGTAA